>HG995164.1:23150000-23175137 GCA_905333005.2 Lycaena phlaeas
AAATAATATAATGATAATAGTAGCAATAGTGTAGTAATAACAACGTTAACGTTCGTAGAACAAACTGAAACTAGCGTGTACACCAACCACATTCAGCGACGTAGCGTGTACGTACGACACATAAGATACATGTGTGGCCCTGAAAAGGGCCTTTTTTTTAAAAAAAAAAAAACGTGTAGATCTCGAAGAGTGCGACACATTTTTCTAGTTAGTTATGAGGGTATTACATATTATTATATTATCCCAACATCATAATCGTCTAACCGCCGAAACCGTACAGAGTGCGGCCCTGACGTTTCAGAGCGTAGACGACGTCCATGGCGGTGACGGTCTTCCTCTTGGCGTGCTCGGTGTATGTGACCGCATCACGGATCACGTTCTCCAGGAACACCTTGAGGACACCGCGAGTCTCTTCGTATATTAGACCGGATATACGTTTCACACCACCTCTGCGCGCCAAACGACGGATAGCCGGCTTGGTGATACCCTGGATGTTATCACGCAACACTTTCCTGTGACGCTTGGCTCCTCCTTTTCCCAGACCCTTTCCACCTTTACCGCGACCGGTCATCTTGAATTATCTTCAAACGTTTACACCAACTAGCGCGAATACGACACGAACAGTTATAGTAGTTTATACGGTGACGTCCGACCCGAGCGAAGTTGTAACACCGAATGATCGCTGTGGCGTCCGAAAACGGCCATATATATACCTACGGCTCTCGCATTGGATTCGTACGTCGAAAGAGCGCGACATCTAGGCGGGCGTCGTATGTGAGAAAGAGCTAGAGATGACTATGAAGTAGTAATATTAGTGTTTTCTTTTCTCGATGCAACAATAACTATCACTAATTTTGAAAATATTGCACCGTACCTACACACATAATATTATATTTTCAACAGATCCAAAAGGACATCAATCAACACCAACGGTAAAAACAACCTCGACAACATAGTTGAAGTTCTCTCTGGGACTCTTGCTGGATGTCTAGCGGAAAGGTTAGTCGACATTGGTTAGGAGACCGAAGAGCTGACAGCAAAACCTCGGACAAAGAATAATTAGTCTAGTATCATTAAGAATGTACTTTATTAGGTACGTGCAGTTTTCGTTTCTGCTTTTAGTTAGGACCTTGCTTCGCTCTACTTTATTTAGATATGTATATTTAGTTATTATATTTATATTCATAACAATAGTAGTGGTAGCGATAGCTGTATATGTAGAGGTACTAGTACTTATTACTATTATACGTGTGAAACGTTACGTTAGTCGAACTGAAACACTTTTTTCTTTTAGACTTGGGCGTCTCATAAAGCGATATCATTTGCGGCCCTGAAAAGGGCCTTTTTTTAGGTAAGGGTTTAAAAATAATGTGTTCGTTTACGGCAAACGTTTGCCGCACCATTATCGTATCAGCATTAGGAGATGTTGGTGACACTGAACGATGAACAACACTACATTATTTAGGCGCGTTCACCGCGTATCCTACGGGCGAGCTGAATGTCTTTGGGCATAATGGTGACACGCTTGGCGTGGATGGCGCACAAGTTTGTGTCTTCGAATAGGCCCACCAGGTAAGCTTCGCTAGCCTCCTGAAGTGCCATCACGGCGGAACTTTGGAAACGAAGATCGGTCTTGAAATCTTGAGCGATCTCACGAACTAGACGCTGGAACGGTAGCTTGCGGATCAACAGCTCAGTGCTCTTCTGGTAGCGACGGATCTCACGTAGAGCCACCGTTCCGGGCCTGTAACGATGGGGCTTCTTCACACCTCCGGTGGCCGGTGCGCTCTTACGAGCGGCCTTGGTGGCCAGTTGTTTACGCGGTGCCTTACCACCGGTAGACTTGCGAGCGGTTTGCTTGGTACGAGCCATGGTCTTCTTCTATACACTGACAACTAATTCAAACACTATAAGTACGAACTATTTAGACGTGCGCGCGCAACGAGTGTCACCGAGCGAATGTTCGGATCTTGCCGCGTGTCGACCGATATATATAAGCGTCGTGCGAGCGCGACGGACGCACAGAAAAAAGAAGAAGACGGAATTTGTTCCATTAGAGTGTGTATGTAATTCTTGAAATATTGTTAATATATATATTTAGTTTAATTTATTTCATATTTAATTTATAATAAGTAGGTATATAAGAAAATAATTGTATTAATTTGTTATTGTACGGTTAATAGTAAGGAAGAGGACTAAGGAAGGAGTCGGGCAGTCGGGCGGGAGAGCGTATGCCGGCTTGCGCTTCGGATAATAATAATATAATTAAATAGACGATAATGTTATTTTTAAATAAATATATTATCGTCTATTGTATTATTATTATTGTTATTGTTATTGTTATTGTACGACGGTACTAACTACGAAGAATACGATATAGTGAGCGAGTGCGAGTGAAATACGACAATTATTATGAAGGAAGCGAAACAAAGGAAGATGTTCAAGTAGAAAATATATCGTCGAGTGAATTTCGAATGTTTATCATCAATAATCACAATTATTTCTTCCAACACAAGTACACCGGTTATATTTTAAAATATAGTTAGCCGGTTCAACTTGATGGGATATTAAAATATTTATGATATAGTGAACTTCGATTGAATTTAGAATTGGCCACAATATCAATTCTAGAGGTGTGCTTAATTTTTTATTTATTATTTTTTTTTTTAGTTTTATTTACTTATTATTAATCTCTCTGCAATTCCATATTATATGAGTGCGGTTGCGTGTGACGTACTCGCGATCGAAAGAAACTTTTAAATACAATATCAATTGAATGATATAGAATATAACGGAATCATATTGTGGCCCTGAAAAGGGCCTTTTTTTTTTTAAAAAAGTTGTTGTTGCTGCTGCTGCTGCTGGTCGGCTATAACGCAGACGACGACACCTCACTTGGAGCTGGTGTATTTGGTGACGGCCTTTGTACCTTCACTGACGGCGTGCTTAGCGAGCTCACCGGGCAGCAAGAGCCTCACGGACGTCTGCACCTCCCTCGACGTGATGGTCGAACGCTTGTTGTAGTGGGCCAGACGCGACGCCTCGGCGGCGATGCGCTCGAATATGTCGTTAACGAAAGAGTTCATTATCGACATGGCCTTACTGGAGATACCGGTGTCAGGGTGCACCTGTTTGAGCACTTTGTAAATGTAGATAGCGTAACTCTCCTTCCTCTTGTGCTTCTTCTTTTTCTTGTCCGACTTAGAGATGTTCTTTTGCGCTTTACCAGATTTCTTGGCGGCCTTCCCGCTAGTCTTGGGCGGCATTTTGTTTAAAGATACGGATACACGCACACACTAATAAACACGACAAACTCGAACGGCGGGGCGCGAGCGAATGGATGCTTATTTTTAACGCAGTGAGTTTTATTTTGTATATCACTGCTTTAGACTACATGAGCCGAATGAGGGTCGCATTAGTAGCGCTCGACCAATCGTATACTTAGATTCAGTTCGCCACGAGTGTGAGCGAGATGTGAGAGAATATTTATCGGGGGGAGGGGGGGGGGGGGGGGGAGATATTGTCACTGATTGTGATTCTAAAAATAAAATAAAAATTCGTATTATTATAATCATTTTCAAAAAAAAGGAGGGGGGGGGGGGGTTGTATAAGGTTTTTTACGTTATAACGTTATTATATAGTAGTATATTATATTTTAGTTATTATATTTTTACGTTATAATTTAGCGGGGGGGGGGGGGGCTTTAACATCTGTATTACGTGACGTTTTATAACCCCCCCCCCCCCCCCCCCCCTCCAACCATTTCTTACAATCCGGGGCTTAATTACACATCTTTTACGTAAAGTTTTTTATTTCCATAAACCCCCAAAATCAAACATTTCTGGGGGATTTTTTACCGTATTTTACATGACGTGTCGAATTGGGGGGGGGGGGGGGATATATACATATATCTATATAACGCGACCTTTTAAATTTATATACAAAAAAAACCAATCATTTCTTTCAATCCGGGGGTTAATTACACACATAAATCATGTGATTAGTGATTCTAAAAATAAAGAAGATTGAATTGAAATAAAAATTCGTATCTATTTCGTATATTCGTAATCATTTTCCAAAAAAAAAAAAGGAAGGGGGGGGGGGGGGCGTTTTACATACGCGTACGCATAAATTTTGTATATAAGGTTTTTTACGTTATAAAGTTACAAAAAATGTAACGTTGCGAGACGTTTTAGATTTGCACATAGCCTAAAAACAATAATTTAGCGCGGGGGGGGGGGGGGCTTTAACATCTGTATTACGTGACGTTTTAACCCCCCCCCCCCCACATATTTATATACAAAAAAAACCAATCATTTCTTTCAATCCGGGGGTTAATTACACGTCTTTTACGTAACGTTTTTTATTTCCATAAACCCCCAAAATCAAACATTTCGGAGGGGGGGGGAGATATTTAACACTTATTTTACGTGACGTGTCGAATTGGGGGGGGGGGGGTATATACATACATCTATATAACGCGACCTTTTAAATTTATATACAACAAAACCAATCACTTCTTTCAATCCGGGGGCTAATTACACGTCTTTTACGTAACGTTTTTTATTTCCATAAACCCCCAAAATCAAACATTTCGGGGGGGGGGGGGAGATATTTAACACTTATTTTACGTGACGTGTCGAAGGGGGGGGGGGGTATATACATACATCTATATAACGCGACCTTTTAAATTTATATACAACAAAACCAATCATTTCTTTCAATCCGGGGGCTAATTACACGTTTTTTATTTCCATAAACCCCCAAAATCAAACATTTCGGGGGGGGGGGGAGATATTTCACACTTATTTTACGTGACGTGTCGAATTGGGGGGGGGGGGGGGTGTATATACATACATCAATCCGGGGGCTAGTTACACCTATTTAAGGTGACGTTTAAAATTTTCATGAACCCCAAAATCAAATATTTCTCGGAGGGGGGATTATACATCTGTATTGCGTGTCTTTTTTAAGGGGGGGGGGGGGGATTATGTTTTAATTCAAAATACTATCTTATTACTTCTAGGTTAGGTTCACTTCGCTCAAGGTTAGGTTAGGTTTACTTCACTTAAGGTTAGGTTAGGTTTACTTTACCTAAGATTAGGTTAGGTTCAGTTTTAGTTTTAGTTTAGGTTAGGTTATGTCATGTCATGTCATGTCATGTCATGTCATGTCATGATTATTATATTATATTACCGTATAGGTAGGTATTTAATACGTCATCGATTGCGAACGAAACAAACACAGTATTCGAATCTCATCTTGAACTAGGTAAAGACGAGAGACGAGCGATCGTTTGTCAAGAAATATGTTGTGGCCCTGAAAAGGGCCTTTTAGTACAATATGATCATAATGATATACATAAGATTATTATGTATACCATCGTAAACGTTGTTTTAGTCACGTCGATATCGGCGGCATCGCTGCGAATTTCAGAAGCGCGCGTCACGATTACGCTTTCTTCTCGGTCTTCTTTGGCAGGAGAACGGCCTGGATGTTGGGCAGGACTCCTCCCTGTGCGATGGTGACGCCGGACAGGAGTTTGTTCAATTCCTCGTCGTTGCGGATGGCCAACTGGAGATGCCTCGGTATGATCCTAGTCTTCTTGTTGTCGCGAGCCGCGTTACCGGCCAACTCGAGAACTTCGGCGGCCAAATATTCCATGACGGCCGCTAGGTACACCGGCGCTCCGGCACCGACGCGCTCGGCGTAATTTCCCTTCCTGAGAAGCCTGTGAATACGACCGACAGGAAACTGTAGACCGGCACGATTCGAACGGGACTTTGCCTTTCCCTTCACTTTACCACCTTTGCCGCGTCCAGACATGTCTTCTGGTTGTTATTTAAACAGAGTCACAATCGCGAAATAATTTTATAACACACACGAGACGTGCGTACACGTTCGGATGCAGTACACGTTTAAAAAATATCGGTCGCGGGCTGACATTTATATTGAACCGCGTAAGCAGCAATGCCGAGATGGGATGTGTCGAATCGTATCGTCTGTGCGAAAGAGATAGAGTATCGTCGCTGATACAATTCACAGTATAACAATATATTTTTTTAACTTTGTACATACATATATATGTGTTTAATAAATAATTATTACGTGTCATAAAATATACTTTCTTTATGACTTTTTATTGTTTATAACTAACTATATAGATTCATATTATATTATTGTCGTGTTATAATTTTATAGCTACTTTTTAGATATTTCAACGTTCACAGAGCTTTCGAATGAAACATGACATAAACATACACCGTAACTTTCATTTGAAAGTTTTATATTTGTACGTTTGTCATACGAATTATATGTTAGCCCTGAAAAGGGCTTTTTGTATGTGGACGAGCGTCGAACGCACGCTCGAGAGCATAATATCATTTTATTATCATAATATGCGCAACGAAGGCGACGACGACGACGACGACGACGACGAAGACGGCGGTAACGACGACCGAACGGATGTTACGACCGAAGCTACACCGACTTTCTTACGTGTGAGAATGGTGAGGTTCTCGAGCGCATTACTTTTTGGCGGTGGCGGTCGCCTTCTTCGCGGCCGGCTTCGATTTGGGAGCGGCCTTTTTGGGCTTCGGTGCCTTGGGTTTCTTCGTGGGTGGTTTCGCGGTCTTCTTCGCTTTCGAAGCTGCACCGGCGGCCACTTTAGATTTGGAAGGAGACGCTGACGCCGAAGCCGCTTTCTTGGCGGCGGCGGGCTTCTTCTTGGCGGCCGCTGCGGCCTTCTTGTCCCTGGCGGTGGCCGGTGCGGATTTGCCGCCCTTCGACGGTGACGCGGAGGAAGCGGCGGACGCACCGCTCTTCCTGCCTCCCTTGGCAGAAGCGGATTTCTTGCTCTTGGCGGCGGAAACCGAAGAGACGCCCTTCGCGGAGGATTTGGCACCGGAGGCTGTCGAACCGGCGCTCGGTTTCTTCGCGGACGACGATTTAGATTCCAGTTTGAAGGAACCGGAGGCTCCCTTACCTTTGGTCTGTATCAGAGTTCCGGACTCTACGGCGTTCTTCAGGTATTTCCTTATGAAGGGTGCTAATTTTTCCGCGTCCACCTTGTACTGAGACGATATGTACTTCTTGATGGCCTGAAGTGACGATCCGCTCCTCTCTTTCAACTCCTTGATGGCGCTGTTCACCATTTCGGAGGTTTTCGGATGAGTGGGCTTCGCTTTCGGCTTCTTGGTTGCCCCGGACGCTGCGGCCGACGCCTTAGGCTTCTTCGCCGTCGTAGCCGGAGCGGGCACCTCTGTTGCTACGGCAGTATCGGCCATTGTAATTGATTATCTTCTTTTTCTTCAAATAGTATAGTAGTAATATGCACACAACGTACGAGAAGAATCGTACAAACACACGCGAACGCACAGATAACGACAACGATCTAAATATTATTATGATATTAGAAGTCGATCCCGACGTAGATGTCGCTAGTGGTACCAGAGCTCGAGCAATGCCGTATAGTGAACACCGATGTCACTAAACATTTTCACCTACGAAGACTTTACACTTTTCACTAGCCGACATTCAAGAATGTCTATTTTAAATGAAAAATGATAAATATCCTCACTATGTAAAATTCACATTCGCGTAATCATAAGATTAGCTCGTACATACAACACACGTCGAGTCGACAACGCCGATAAATAATAAACGGCGGCCGTTTGAAATGGATAGTGCCTTACGCGCGTACCTAGTGTTCGGTTTAAATGTTATTTTTCTCTATTAAATCAATCCGAATTCATTGTCGGACCGGAGAATACGAAAGCGAAGGTTTCTAATTATCCCCAGACAAAGGGAGATTCGAATGACTCATTTATATATACGATTTCATCGAAAGTTAAGTCGACGGTCGTAAAACATGCGAGGAACCCATTCGTTGAGAGGACGTTCGTCTCCCTGACTATTTATCCATATTAAATGTTTTGTTCATTTCTATAATCGTATACATAAAATAAACTACGAGGCGTATAGAAGCGACACAAGTCACATTCAATATGATTCGGTATTATTTAACATCTAATAAAAATCATACTCGAAACGCATAGGTCACTCTCGTTCGTCATAACGTAGAACGATCGTTGTGTCCATCGCGTCTTGGTCGTCGAATTTTATAATTATGTATAGGTAAATATTTTGTAAATTACTCTTAAATAAATATTATATACGTAAAATAATGTCCAATAATTAAAAAAATATATATGTATTTTTTTTTATATCATTAAGTACGAAATGTTATCCAACATCTCCGATGTTTCTTTAGTTTGTCTCTTGAACGAAAACGTAGTCAATTGGCATGCATACTATCATCATCATCATCATCATCATCATCATCATCATCATCATATTTATTATGTTTAGAATTATTTCATTCAATTAAACATTATTCTTAGTTGTATACGAAAGTTGGGTATGTATTATATACTGATCCAAGTAGATAGATACCTTTATAAATTTCGTTCAAGAAACGCTTCAATATTGTCTCTTTATTTCCAGGCACGTGCTTCCCAATGAATTACGTACATACATAAAATATGTAGTTGTTAGTACGACATTTCATATGATACATTATAATTGAACGACAACGATAAGAACCGAATCTAAAACGATCGTATGTTATGTATTTATTTATTAATATTTTATAGAGATATATATATATATAAGACAATCGACGTCACTCAATTTATGAAAATAATATAATGATAATAGTAGCAATAGTGTAGTAATAACAACGTTAACGTTCGTAGAACAAACTGAAACTAGCGTGTACACCAACCACATTCAGCGACGTAGCGTGTACGTACGACACATAAGATACATGTGTGGCCCTGAAAAGGGCCTTTTTTTTAAAAAAAAAAAAACGTGTAGATCTCGAAGAGTGCGACACATTTTTCTAGTTAGTTATGAGGGTATTACATATTATTATATTATCCCAACATCATAATCGTCTAACCGCCGAAACCGTACAGAGTGCGGCCCTGACGTTTCAGAGCGTAGACGACGTCCATGGCGGTGACGGTCTTCCTCTTGGCGTGCTCGGTGTATGTGACCGCATCACGGATCACGTTCTCCAGGAACACCTTGAGGACACCGCGAGTCTCTTCGTATATTAGACCGGATATACGTTTCACACCACCTCTGCGCGCCAAACGACGGATAGCCGGCTTGGTGATACCCTGGATGTTATCACGCAACACTTTCCTGTGACGCTTGGCTCCTCCTTTTCCCAGACCCTTTCCACCTTTACCGCGACCGGTCATCTTGAATTATCTTCAAACGTTTACACCAACTAGCGCGAATACGACACGAACAGTTATAGTAGTTTATACGGTGACGTCCGACCCGAGCGAAGTTGTAACACCGAATGATCGCTGTGGCGTCCGAAAACGGCCATATATATACCTACGGCTCTCGCATTGGATTCGTACGTCGAAAGAGCGCGACATCTAGGCGGGCGTCGTATGTGAGAAAGAGCTAGAGATGACTATGAAGTAGTAATATTAGTGTTTTCTTTTCTCGATGCAACAATAACTATCACTAATTTTGAAAATATTGCACCGTACCTACACACATAATATTATATTTTCAACAGATCCAAAAGGACATCAATCAACACCAACGGTAAAAACAACCTCGACAACATAGTTGAAGTTCTCTCTGGGACTCTTGCTGGATGTCTAGCGGAAAGGTTAGTCGACATTGGTTAGGAGACCGAAGAGCTGACAGCAAAACCTCGGACAAAGAATAATTAGTCTAGTATCATTAAGAATGTACTTTATTAGGTACGTGCAGTTTTCGTTTCTGCTTTTAGTTAGGACCTTGCTTCGCTCTACTTTATTTAGATATGTATATTTAGTTATTATATTTATATTCATAACAATAGTAGTGGTAGCGATAGCTGTATATGTAGAGGTACTAGTACTTATTACTATTATACGTGTGAAACGTTACGTTAGTCGAACTGAAACACTTTTTTCTTTTAGACTTGGGCGTCTCATAAAGCGATATCATTTGCGGCCCTGAAAAGGGCCTTTTTTTAGGTAAGGGTTTAAAAATAATGTGTTCGTTTACGGCAAACGTTTGCCGCACCATTATCGTATCAGCATTAGGAGATGTTGGTGACACTGAACGATGAACAACACTACATTATTTAGGCGCGTTCACCGCGTATCCTACGGGCGAGCTGAATGTCTTTGGGCATAATGGTGACACGCTTGGCGTGGATGGCGCACAAGTTTGTGTCTTCGAATAGGCCCACCAGGTAAGCTTCGCTAGCCTCCTGAAGTGCCATCACGGCGGAACTTTGGAAACGAAGATCGGTCTTGAAATCTTGAGCGATCTCACGAACTAGACGCTGGAACGGTAGCTTGCGGATCAACAGCTCAGTGCTCTTCTGGTAGCGACGGATCTCACGTAGAGCCACCGTTCCGGGCCTGTAACGATGGGGCTTCTTCACACCTCCGGTGGCCGGTGCGCTCTTACGAGCGGCCTTGGTGGCCAGTTGTTTACGCGGTGCCTTACCACCGGTAGACTTGCGAGCGGTTTGCTTGGTACGAGCCATGGTCTTCTTCTATACACTGACAACTAATTCAAACACTATAAGTACGAACTATTTAGACGTGCGCGCGCAACGAGTGTCACCGAGCGAATGTTCGGATCTTGCCGCGTGTCGACCGATATATATAAGCGTCGTGCGAGCGCGACGGACGCACAGAAAAAAGAAGAAGACGGAATTTGTTCCATTAGAGTGTGTATGTAATTCTTGAAATATTGTTAATATATATATTTAGTTTAATTTATTTCATATTTAATTTATAATAAGTAGGTATATAAGAAAATAATTGTATTAATTTGTTATTGTACGGTTAATAGTAAGGAAGAGGACTAAGGAAGGAGTCGGGCAGTCGGGCGGGAGAGCGTATGCCGGCTTGCGCTTCGGATAATAATAATATAATTAAATAGACGATAATGTTATTTTTAAATAAATATATTATCGTCTATTGTATTATTATTATTATTATTATTATTGTTATTGTACGACGGTACTAACTACGAAGAATACGATATAGTGAGCGAGTGCGAGTGAAATACGACAATTATTATGAAGGAAGCGAAACAAAGGAAGATGTTCAAGTAGAAAATATATCGTCGAGTGAATTTCGAATGTTTATCATCAATAATCACAATTATTTCTTCCAACACAAGTACACCGGTTATATTTTAAAATATAGTTAGCCGGTTCAACTTGATGGGATATTAAAATATTTATGATATAGTGAACTTCGATTGAATTTAGAATTGGCCACAATATCAATTCTAGAGGTGTGCTTAATTTTTTATTTATTATTTTTTTTTTTAGTTTTATTTACTTATTATTAATCTCTCTGCAATTCCATATTATATGAGTGCGGTTGCGTGTGACGTACTCGCGATCGAAAGAAACTTTTAAATACAATATCAATTGAATGATATAGAATATAACGGAATCATATTGTGGCCCTGAAAAGGGCCTTTTTTTTTTTAAAAAAGTTGTTGTTGCTGCTGCTGCTGCTGGTCGGCTATAACGCAGACGACGACACCTCACTTGGAGCTGGTGTATTTGGTGACGGCCTTTGTACCTTCACTGACGGCGTGCTTAGCGAGCTCACCGGGCAGCAAGAGCCTCACGGACGTCTGCACCTCCCTCGACGTGATGGTCGAACGCTTGTTGTAGTGGGCCAGACGCGACGCCTCGGCGGCGATGCGCTCGAATATGTCGTTAACGAAAGAGTTCATTATCGACATGGCCTTACTGGAGATACCGGTGTCAGGGTGCACCTGTTTGAGCACTTTGTAAATGTAGATAGCGTAACTCTCCTTCCTCTTGTGCTTCTTCTTTTTCTTGTCCGACTTAGAGATGTTCTTTTGCGCTTTACCAGATTTCTTGGCGGCCTTCCCGCTAGTCTTGGGCGGCATTTTGTTTAAAGATACGGATACACGCACACACTAATAAACACGACAAACTCGAACGGCGGGGCGCGAGCGAATGGATGCTTATTTTTAACGCAGTGAGTTTTATTTTGTATATCACTGCTTTAGACTACATGAGCCGAATGAGGGTCGCATTAGTAGCGCTCGACCAATCGTATACTTAGATTCAGTTCGCCACGAGTGTGAGCGAGATGTGAGAGAATATTTATCGGGGGGAGGGGGGGGGGGGGGGGGGAGATATTGTCACTGATTGTGATTCTAAAAATAAAATAAAAATTCGTATTATTATAATCATTTTCAAAAAAAAGGAGGGGGGGGGGGGGTTGTATAAGGTTTTTTACGTTATAACGTTATTATATAGTAGTATATTATATTTTAGTTATTATATTTTTACGTTATAATTTAGCGGGGGGGGGGGGGGCTTTAACATCTGTATTACGTGACGTTTTATAACACCCCCCCCCCCCCCCCCCCCCCCCCCTTTTTTACAATCCGGGGCTTAATTACACATCTTTTACGTAAAGTTTTTTATTTCCATAAACCCCCAAAATCAAACATTTCTGGGGGATTTTTTACCGTATTTTACATGACGTGTCGAATTGGGGGGGGGGGGGGGATATATACATATATCTATATAACGCGACCTTTTAAATTTATATACAAAAAAAACCAATCATTTCTTTCAATCCGGGGGTTAATTACACACATAAATCATGTGATTAGTGATTCTAAAAATAAAGAAGATTGAATTGAAATAAAAATTCGTATCTATTTCGTATATTCGTAATCATTTTCCAAAAAAAAAAAAGGGAGGGGGGGGGGGGGGCGTTTTACATACGCGTACGCATAAATTTTGTATATAAGGTTTTTTACGTTATAAAGTTACAAAAAATGTAACGTTGCGAGACGTTTTAGATTTGCACATAGCCTAAAAACAATAATTTAGCGCGGGGGGGGGGGGGGCTTTAACATCTGTATTACGTGACGTTTTAACCCCCCCCCCCCCACATATTTATATACAAAAAAACCAATCATTTCTTTCAATCCGGGGGTTAATTACACGTCTTTTACGTAACGTTTTTTATTTCCATAAACCCCCAAAATCAAACATTTCGGGGGGGGGGGGAGATATTTAACACTTATTTTACGTGACGTGTCGAATTGGGGGGGGGGGGTATATACATACATCTATATAACGCGACCTTTTAAATTTATATACAACAAAACCAATCACTTCTTTCAATCCGGGGGCTAATTACACGTCTTTTACGTAACGTTTTTTATTTCCATAAACCCCCAAAATCAAACATTTCGGGGGGGGGGGGGAGATATTTAACACTTATTTTACGTGACGTGTCGAATTGGGGGGGGGGTATATACATACATCTATATAACGCGACCTTTTAAATTTATATACAACAAAACCAATCATTTCTTTCAATCCGGGGGCTAATTACACGTTTTTTATTTCCATAAACCCCCAAAATCAAACATTTCGGGGGGGGGGGGAGATATTTCACACTTATTTTACGTGACGTGTCGAATTGGGGGGGGGGGGGGGTGTATATACATACATCAATCCGGGGGCTAGTTACACCTATTTAAGGTGACGTTTAAAATTTTCATGAACCCCAAAATCAAATATTTCTCGGAGGGGGGATTATACATCTGTATTGCGTGTCTTTTTTAAGGGGGGGGGGGGGGATTATGTTTTAATTCAAAATACTATCTTATTACTTCTAGGTTAGGTTCACTTCGCTCAAGGTTAGGTTAGGTTTACTTCACTTAAGGTTAGGTTAGGTTTACTTTACCTAAGATTAGGTTAGGTTCAGTTTTAGTTTTAGTTTAGGTTAGGTTATGTCATGTCATGTCATGTCATGTCATGTCATGTCATGATTATTATATTATATTACCGTATAGGTAGGTATTTAATACGTCATCGATTGCGAACGAAACAAACACAGTATTCGAATCTCATCTTGAACTAGGTAAAGACGAGAGACGAGCGATCGTTTGTCAAGAAATATGTTGTGGCCCTGAAAAGGGCCTTTTAGTACAATATGATCATAATGATATACATAAGATTATTATGTATACCATCGTAAACGTTGTTTTAGTCACGTCGATATCGGCGGCATCGCTGCGAATTTCAGAAGCGCGCGTCACGATTACGCTTTCTTCTCGGTCTTCTTTGGCAGGAGAACGGCCTGGATGTTGGGCAGGACTCCTCCCTGTGCGATGGTGACGCCGGACAGGAGTTTGTTCAATTCCTCGTCGTTGCGGATGGCCAACTGGAGATGCCTCGGTATGATCCTAGTCTTCTTGTTGTCGCGAGCCGCGTTACCGGCCAACTCGAGAACTTCGGCGGCCAAATATTCCATGACGGCCGCTAGGTACACCGGCGCTCCGGCACCGACGCGCTCGGCGTAATTTCCCTTCCTGAGAAGCCTGTGAATACGACCGACAGGAAACTGTAGACCGGCACGATTCGAACGGGACTTTGCCTTTCCCTTCACTTTACCACCTTTGCCGCGTCCAGACATGTCTTCTGGTTGTTATTTAAACAGAGTCACAATCGCGAAATAATTTTATAACACACACGAGACGTGCGTACACGTTCGGATGCAGTACACGTTTAAAAAATATCGGTCGCGGGCTGACATTTATATTGAACCGCGTAAGCAGCAATGCCGAGATGGGATGTGTCGAATCGTATCGTCTGTGCGAAAGAGATAGAGTATCGTCGCTGATACAATTCACAGTATAACAATATATTTTTTTAACTTTGTACATACATATATATGTGTTTAATAAATAATTATTACGTGTCATAAAATATACTTTCTTTATGACTTTTTATTGTTTATAACTAACTATATAGATTCATATTATATTATTGTCGTTTTATAATTTTATAGCTACTTTTTAGATATTTCAACGTTCACAGAGCTTTCGAATGAAACATGACATAAACATACACCGTAACTTTCATTTGAAAGTTTTATATTTGTACGTTTGTCATACGAATTATATGTTAGCCCTGAAAAGGGCTTTTTGTATGTGGACGAGCGTCGAACGCACGCTCGAGAGCATAATATCATTTTATTATCATAATATGCGCAACGAAGGCGACGACGACGACGACGACGACGACGAAGACGGCGGTAACGACGACCGAACGGATGTTACGACCGAAGCTACACCGACTTTCTTACGTGTGAGAATGGTGAGGTTCTCGAGCGCATTACTTTTTGGCGGTGGCGGTCGCCTTCTTCGCGGCCGGCTTCGATTTGGGAGCGGCCTTTTTGGGCTTCGGTGCCTTGGGTTTCTTCGTGGGTGGTTTCGCGGTCTTCTTCGCTTTCGAAGCTGCACCGGCGGCCACTTTAGATTTGGAAGGAGACGCTGACGCCGAAGCCGCTTTCTTGGCGGCGGCGGGCTTCTTCTTGGCGGCCGCTGCGGCCTTCTTGTCCCTGGCGGTGGCCGGTGCGGATTTGCCGCCCTTCGACGGTGACGCGGAGGAAGCGGCGGACGCACCGCTCTTCCTGCCTCCCTTGGCAGAAGCGGATTTCTTGCTCTTGGCGGCGGAAACCGAAGAGACGCCCTTCGCGGAGGATTTGGCACCGGAGGCTGTCGAACCGGCGCTCGGTTTCTTCGCGGACGACGATTTAGATTCCAGTTTGAAGGAACCGGAGGCTCCCTTACCTTTGGTCTGTATCAGAGTTCCGGACTCTACGGCGTTCTTCAGGTATTTCCTTATGAAGGGTGCTAATTTTTCCGCGTCCACCTTGTACTGAGACGATATGTACTTCTTGATGGCCTGAAGTGACGATCCGCTCCTCTCTTTCAACTCCTTGATGGCGCTGTTCACCATTTCGGAGGTTTTCGGATGAGTGGGCTTCGCTTTCGGCTTCTTGGTTGCCCCGGACGCTGCGGCCGACGCCTTAGGCTTCTTCGCCGTCGTAGCCGGAGCGGGCACCTCTGTTGCTACGGCAGTATCGGCCATTGTAATTGATTATCTTCTTTTTCTTCAAATAGTGTAGTAGTAATATGCACACAACGTACGAGAAGAATCGTACAAACACACGCGAACGCACAGATAACGACAACGATCTAAATATTATTATGATATTAGAAGTCGATCCCGACGTAGATGTCGCTAGTGGTACCAGAGCTCGAGCAATGCCGTATAGTGAACACCGATGTCACTAAACATTTTCACCTACGAAGACTTTACACTTTTCACTAGCCGACATTCAAGAATGTCTATTTTAAATGAAAAATGATAAATATCCTCACTATGTAAAATTCACATTCGCGTAATCATAAGATTAGCTCGTACATACAACACACGTCGAGTCGACAACGCCGATAAATAATAAACGGCGGCCGTTTGAAATGGATAGTGCCTTACGCGCGTACCTAGTGTTCGGTTTAAATGTTATTTTTCTCTATTAAATCAATCCGAATTCATTGTCGGACCGGAGAATACGAAAGCGAAGGTTTCTAATTATCCCCAGACAAAGGGAGATTCGAATGACTCATTTATATATACGATTTCATCGAAAGTTAAGTCGACGGTCGTAAAACATGCGAGGAACCCATTCGTTGAGAGGACGTTCGTCTCCCTGACTATTTATCCATATTAAATGTTTTGTTCATTTCTATAATCGTATACATAAAATAAACTACGAGGCGTATAGAAGCGACACAAGTCACATTCAATATGATTCGGTATTATTTAACATCTAATAAAAATCATACTCGAAACGCATAGGTCACTCTCGTTCGTCATAACGTAGAACGATCGTTGTGTCCATCGCGTCTTGGTCGTCGAATTTTATAATTATGTATAGGTAAATATTTTGTAAATTACTCTTAAATAAATATTATATACGTAAAATAATGTCCAATAATTAAAAAAATATATATGTATTTTTTTTTATATCATTAAGTACGAAATGTTATCCAACATCTCCGATGTTTCTTTAGTTTGTCTCTTGAACGAAAACGTAGTCAATTGGCATGCATACTATCATCATCATCATCATCATCATCATCATCATCATCATCATCATATTTATTATGTTTAGAATTATTTCATTCAATTAAACATTATTCTTAGTTGTATACGAAAGTTGGGTTATGTTTTATATACTGATCCAAGTAGATAGATACCTTTATAAATTTCGTTCAAGAAACGCTTCAATATTGTCTCTTTATTTTCAGGCACGTGCTTCCCAATGAATTACGTACATACATAAAATATGTAGTTGTTAGTACGACATTTCATATGATACATTATAATTGAACGACAACGATAAGAACCGAATCTAAAACGATCGTATGTTATGTATTTATTTATTAATATTTTATAGAGATATATATATATATAAGACAATCGACGTCACTCAATTTATGAAAATAATATAATGATAATAGTAGCAATAGTGTAGTAATAACAACGTTAACGTTCGTAGAACAAACTGAAACTAGCGTGTACACCAACCACATTCAGCGACGTAGCGTGTACGTACGACACATAAGATACATGTGTGGCCCTGAAAAGGGCCTTTTTTTTAAAAAAAAAAAAACGTGTAGATCTCGAAGAGTGCGACACATTTTTCTAGTTAGTTATGAGGGTATTACATATTATTATATTATCCCAACATCATAATCGTCTAACCGCCGAAACCGTACAGAGTGCGGCCCTGACGTTTCAGAGCGTAGACGACGTCCATGGCGGTGACGGTCTTCCTCTTGGCGTGCTCGGTGTATGTGACCGCATCACGGATCACGTTCTCCAGGAACACCTTGAGGACACCGCGAGTCTCTTCGTATATTAGACCGGATATACGTTTCACACCACCTCTGCGCGCCAAACGACGGATAGCCGGCTTGGTGATACCCTGGATGTTATCACGCAACACTTTCCTGTGACGCTTGGCTCCTCCTTTTCCCAGACCCTTTCCACCTTTACCGCGACCGGTCATCTTGAATTATCTTCAAACGTTTACACCAACTAGCGCGAATACGACACGAACAGTTATAGTAGTTTATACGGTGACGTCCGACCCGAGCGAAGTTGTAACACCGAATGATCGCTGTGGCGTCCGAAAACGGCCATATATATACCTACGGCTCTCGCATTGGATTCGTACGTCGAAAGAGCGCGACATCTAGGCGGGCGTCGTATGTGAGAAAGAGCTAGAGATGACTATGAAGTAGTAATATTAGTGTTTTCTTTTCTCGATGCAACAATAACTATCACTAATTTTGAAAATATTGCACCGTACCTACACACATAATATTATATTTTCAACAGATCCAAAAGGACATCAATCAACACCAACGGTAAAAACAACCTCGACAACATAGTTGAAGTTCTCTCTGGGACTCTTGCTGGATGTCTAGCGGAAAGGTTAGTCGACATTGGTTAGGAGACCGAAGAGCTGACAGCAAAACCTCGGACAAAGAATAATTAGTCTAGTATCATTAAGAATGTACTTTATTAGGTACGTGCAGTTTTCGTTTCTGCTTTTAGTTAGGACCTTGCTTCGCTCTACTTTATTTAGATATGTATATTTAGTTATTATATTTATATTCATAACAATAGTAGTGGTAGCGATAGCTGTATATGTAGAGGTACTAGTACTTATTACTATTATACGTGTGAAACGTTACGTTAGTCGAACTGAAACACTTTTTTCTTTTAGACTTGGGCGTCTCATAAAGCGATATCATTTGCGGCCCTGAAAAGGGCCTTTTTTTAGGTAAGGGTTTAAAAATAATGTGTTCGTTTACGGCAAACGTTTGCCGCACCATTATCGTATCAGCATTAGGAGATGTTGGTGACACTGAACGATGAACAACACTACATTATTTAGGCGCGTTCACCGCGTATCCTACGGGCGAGCTGAATGTCTTTGGGCATAATGGTGACACGCTTGGCGTGGATGGCGCACAAGTTTGTGTCTTCGAATAGGCCCACCAGGTAAGCTTCGCTAGCCTCCTGAAGTGCCATCACGGCGGAACTTTGGAAACGAAGATCGGTCTTGAAATCTTGAGCGATCTCACGAACTAGACGCTGGAACGGTAGCTTGCGGATCAACAGCTCAGTGCTCTTCTGGTAGCGACGGATCTCACGTAGAGCCACCGTTCCGGGCCTGTAACGATGGGGCTTCTTCACACCTCCGGTGGCCGGTGCGCTCTTACGAGCGGCCTTGGTGGCCAGTTGTTTACGCGGTGCCTTACCACCGGTAGACTTGCGAGCGGTTTGCTTGGTACGAGCCATGGTCTTCTTCTATACACTGACAACTAATTCAAACACTATAAGTACGAACTATTTAGACGTGCGCGCGCAACGAGTGTCACCGAGCGAATGTTCGGATCTTGCCGCGTGTCGACCGATATATATAAGCGTCGTGCGAGCGCGACGGACGCACAGAAAAAAGAAGAAGACGGAATTTGTTCCATTAGAGTGTGTATGTAATTCTTGAAATATTGTTAATATATATATTTAGTTTAATTTATTTCATATTTAATTTATAATAAGTAGGTATATAAGAAAATAATTGTATTAATTTGTTATTGTACGGTTAATAGTAAGGAAGAGGACTAAGGAAGGAGTCGGGCAGTCGGGCGGGAGAGCGTATGCCGGCTTGCGCTTCGGATAATAATAATATAATTAAATAGACGATAATGTTATTTTTAAATAAATATATTATCGTCTATTGTATTATTATTATTATTATTATTATTGTTATTGTACGACGGTACTAACTACGAAGAATACGATATAGTGAGCGAGTGCGAGTGAAATACGACAATTATTATGAAGGAAGCGAAACAAAGGAAGATGTTCAAGTAGAAAATATATCGTCGAGTGAATTTCGAATGTTTATCATCAATAATCACAATTATTTCTTCCAACACAAGTACACCGGTTATATTTTAAAATATAGTTAGCCGGTTCAACTTGATGGGATATTAAAATATTTATGATATAGTGAACTTCGATTGAATTTAGAATTGGCCACAATATCAATTCTAGAGGTGTGCTTAATTTTTTATTTATTATTTTTTTTTTTAGTTTTATTTACTTATTATTAATCTCTCTGCAATTCCATATTATATGAGTGCGGTTGCGTGTGACGTACTCGCGATCGAAAGAAACTTTTAAATACAATATCAATTGAATGATATAGAATATAACGGAATCATATTGTGGCCCTGAAAAGGGCCTTTTTTTTTTTAAAAAAGTTGTTGTTGCTGCTGCTGCTGCTGGTCGGCTATAACGCAGACGACGACACCTCACTTGGAGCTGGTGTATTTGGTGACGGCCTTTGTACCTTCACTGACGGCGTGCTTAGCGAGCTCACCGGGCAGCAAGAGCCTCACGGACGTCTGCACCTCCCTCGACGTGATGGTCGAACGCTTGTTGTAGTGGGCCAGACGCGACGCCTCGGCGGCGATGCGCTCGAATATGTCGTTAACGAAAGAGTTCATTATCGACATGGCCTTACTGGAGATACCGGTGTCAGGGTGCACCTGTTTGAGCACTTTGTAAATGTAGATAGCGTAACTCTCCTTCCTCTTGTGCTTCTTCTTTTTCTTGTCCGACTTAGAGATGTTCTTTTGCGCTTTACCAGATTTCTTGGCGGCCTTCCCGCTAGTCTTGGGCGGCATTTTGTTTAAAGATACGGATACACGCACACACTAATAAACACGACAAACTCGAACGGCGGGGCGCGAGCGAATGGATGCTTATTTTTAACGCAGTGAGTTTTATTTTGTATATCACTGCTTTAGACTACATGAGCCGAATGAGGGTCGCATTAGTAGCGCTCGACCAATCGTATACTTAGATTCAGTTCGCCACGAGTGTGAGCGAGATGTGAGAGAATATTTATCGGGGGGAGGGGGGGGGGGGGGGGGGGAGATATTGTCACTGATTGTGATTCTAAAAATAAAATAAAAATTCGTATTATTATAATCATTTTCAAAAAAAAGGAGGGGGGGGGGGGGTTGTATAAGGTTTTTTACGTTATAACGTTATTATATAGTAGTATATTATATTTTAGTTATTATATTTTTACGTTATAATTTAGCGGGGGGGGGGGGCTTTAACATCTGTATTACGTGACGTTTTATAAACCCCCCCCCCCCCCCCCCCCCCACCATTTTTTACAATCCGGGGCTTAATTACACATCTTTTACGTAAAGTTTTTTATTTCCATAAACCCCCAAAATCAAACATTTCTGGGGGATTTTTTACCGTATTTTACATGACGTGTCGAATTGGGGGGGGGGGGGATATATACATATATCTATATAACGCGACCTTTTAAATTTATATACAAAAAAAACCAATCATTTCTTTCAATCCGGGGGTTAATTACACGTCTTTTACGTAACGTTTTTTATTTCCATAAACCCCCAAAATCAAACATTTCGGGGGGGGGGGGGAGATATTTAACACTTATTTTACGTGACGTGTCGAATGGGGGGGGGGGTATATACATACATCTATATAACGCGACCTTTTAAATTTATATACAACAAAACCAATCATTTCTTTCAATCCGGGGGCTAATTACACGTTTTTTATTTCCATAAACCCCCAAAATCAAACATTTCGGGGGGGGGGGGAGATATTTCACACTTATTTTACGTGACGTGTCGAATTGGGGGGGGGGGGGGGTGTATATACATACATCAATCCGGGGGCTAGTTACACCTATTTAAGGTGACGTTTAAAATTTTCATGAACCCCAAAATCAAATATTTCTCGGAGGGGGGATTATACATCTGTATTGCGTGTCTTTTTTAAGGGGGGGGGGGGGGATTATGTTTTAATTCAAAATACTATCTTATTACTTCTAGGTTAGGTTCACTTCGCTCAAGGTTAGGTTAGGTTTACTTCACTTAAGGTTAGGTTAGGTTTACTTTACCTAAGATTAGGTTAGGTTCAGTTTTAGTTTTAGTTTAGGTTAGGTTATGTCATGTCATGTCATGTCATGTCATGTCATGTCATGATTATTATATTATATTACCGTATAGGTAGGTATTTAATACGTCATCGATTGCGAACGAAACAAACACAGTATTCGAATCTCATCTTGAACTAGGTAAAGACGAGAGACGAGCGATCGTTTGTCAAGAAATATGTTGTGGCCCTGAAAAGGGCCTTTTAGTACAATATGATCATAATGATATACATAAGATTATTATGTATACCATCGTAAACGTTGTTTTAGTCACGTCGATATCGGCGGCATCGCTGCGAATTTCAGAAGCGCGCGTCACGATTACGCTTTCTTCTCGGTCTTCTTTGGCAGGAGAACGGCCTGGATGTTGGGCAGGACTCCTCCCTGTGCGATGGTGACGCCGGACAGGAGTTTGTTCAATTCCTCGTCGTTGCGGATGGCCAACTGGAGATGCCTCGGTATGATCCTAGTCTTCTTGTTGTCGCGAGCCGCGTTACCGGCCAACTCGAGAACTTCGGCGGCCAAATATTCCATGACGGCCGCTAGGTACACCGGCGCTCCGGCACCGACGCGCTCGGCGTAATTTCCCTTCCTGAGAAGCCTGTGAATACGACCGACAGGAAACTGTAGACCGGCACGATTCGAACGGGACTTTGCCTTTCCCTTCACTTTACCACCTTTGCCGCGTCCAGACATGTCTTCTGGTTGTTATTTAAACAGAGTCACAATCGCGAAATAATTTTATAACACACACGAGACGTGCGTACACGTTCGGATGCAGTACACGTTTAAAAAATATCGGTCGCGGGCTGACATTTATATTGAACCGCGTAAGCAGCAATGCCGAGATGGGATGTGTCGAATCGTATCGTCTGTGCGAAAGAGATAGAGTATCGTCGCTGATACAATTCACAGTATAACAATATATTTTTTTAACTTTGTACATACATATATATGTGTTTAATAAATAATTATTACGTGTCATAAAATATACTTTCTTTATGACTTTTTATTGTTTATAACTAACTATATAGATTCATATTATATTATTGTCGTGTTATAATTTTATAGCTACTTTTTAGATATTTCAACGTTCACAGAGCTTTCGAATGAAACATGACATAAACATACACCGTAACTTTCATTTGAAAGTTTTATATTTGTACGTTTGTCATACGAATTATATGTTAGCCCTGAAAAGGGCTTTTTGTATGTGGACGAGCGTCGAACGCACGCTCGAGAGCATAATATCATTTTATTATCATAATATGCGCAACGAAGGCGACGACGACGACGACGACGACGACGAAGACGGCGGTAACGACGACCGAACGGATGTTACGACCGAAGCTACACCGACTTTCTTACGTGTGAGAATGGTGAGGTTCTCGAGCGCATTACTTTTTGGCGGTGGCGGTCGCCTTCTTCGCGGCCGGCTTCGATTTGGGAGCGGCCTTTTTGGGCTTCGGTGCCTTGGGTTTCTTCGTGGGTGGTTTCGCGGTCTTCTTCGCTTTCGAAGCTGCACCGGCGGCCACTTTAGATTTGGAAGGAGACGCTGACGCCGAAGCCGCTTTCTTGGCGGCGGCGGGCTTCTTCTTGGCGGCCGCTGCGGCCTTCTTGTCCCTGGCGGTGGCCGGTGCGGATTTGCCGCCCTTCGACGGTGACGCGGAGGAAGCGGCGGACGCACCGCTCTTCCTGCCTCCCTTGGCAGAAGCGGATTTCTTGCTCTTGGCGGCGGAAACCGAAGAGACGCCCTTCGCGGAGGATTTGGCACCGGAGGCTGTCGAACCGGCGCTCGGTTTCTTCGCGGACGACGATTTAGATTCCAGTTTGAAGGAACCGGAGGCTCCCTTACCTTTGGTCTGTATCAGAGTTCCGGACTCTACGGCGTTCTTCAGGTATTTCCTTATGAAGGGTGCTAATTTTTCCGCGTCCACCTTGTACTGAGACGATATGTACTTCTTGATGGCCTGAAGTGACGATCCGCTCCTCTCTTTCAACTCCTTGATGGCGCTGTTCACCATTTCGGAGGTTTTCGGATGAGTGGGCTTCGCTTTCGGCTTCTTGGTTGCCCCGGACGCTGCGGCCGACGCCTTAGGCTTCTTCGCCGTCGTAGCCGGAGCGGGCACCTCTGTTGCTACGGCAGTATCGGCCATTGTAATTGATTATCTTCTTTTTCTTCAAATAGTGTAGTAGTAATATGCACACAACGTACGAGAAGAATCGTACAAACACACGCGAACGCACAGATAACGACAACGATCTAAATATTATTATGATATTAGAAGTCGATCCCGACGTAGATGTCGCTAGTGGTACCAGAGCTCGAGCAATGCCGTATAGTGAACACCGATGTCACTAAACATTTTCACCTACGAAGACTTTACACTTTTCACTAGCCGACATTCAAGAATGTCTATTTTAAATGAAAAATGATAAATATCCTCACTATGTAAAATTCACATTCGAGTAATCATAAGATTAGCTCGTACATACAACACACGTCGAGTCGACAACGCCGATAAATAATAAACGGCGGCCGTTTGAAATGGATAGTGCCTTACGCGCGTACCTAGTGTTCGGTTTAAATGTTATTTTTCTCTATTAAATCAATCCGAATTCATTGTCGGACCGGAGAATACGAAAGCGAAGGTTTCTAATTATCCCCAGACAAAGGGAGATTCGAATGACTCATTTATATATACGATTTCATCGAAAGTTAAGTCGACGGTCGTAAAACATGCGAGGAACCCATTCGTTGAGAGGACGTTCGTCTCCCTGACTATTTATCCATATTAAATGTTTTGTTCATTTCTATAATCGTATACATAAAATAAACTACGAGGCGTATAGAAGCGACACAAGTCACATTCAATATGATTCGGTATTATTTAACATCTAATAAAAATCATACTCGAAACGCATAGGTCACTCTCGTTCGTCATAACGTAGAACGATCGTTGTGTCCATCGCGTCTTGGTCGTCGAATTTTATAATTATGTATAGGTAAATATTTTGTAAATTACTCTTAAATAAATATTATATACGTAAAATAATGTCCAATAATTAAAAAAATATATATGTATTTTTTTTTATATCATTAAGTACGAAATGTTATCCAACATCTCCGATGTTTCTTTAGTTTGTCTCTTGAACGAAAACGTAGTCAATT
>HG995165.1:0-15000 GCA_905333005.2 Lycaena phlaeas
CTAACCTAACCTAACCTAACCTAACCTAACCTAACCTACCTAACCTAACCTAACCTACCTAACCTAACCTAACCTAACCTACCTAACCTAACCTAACCTAACCTAACCTAACCTAACCTAACCTAACCTAACCTAACCTAACCTAACCTAACCTAACCTAACCTAACCTAACCTAACCTAACCTAACCTAACCTAACCTAACCTAACCTAACCTAACCTAACCTAACCTAACCTAACCTAACCTAACCTAACCTAACCTAACCTAACCTAACCTAACCTAACCTAACCTAACCTAACTACCTAACCTAACCTAACCTAACCTAACCTAACCTAACCTAACCTAACCTACCTAACCTAACCTAACCTAACCTAACCTAACCTAACCTAACCTAACCTAACCTAACCGAACCTAACCTAACCTAACCTAACCTAACCTAACCTAACCTAACCTAACCTAACCTAACCTAACCTAACCTAACCTAACCTAACCTAACCTAACCTAACCTAACCTAACCTAACCTAACCTAACCTAACCTAACCTAACCTAACCTAACCTAACTAACCTAACCTAACCTAACCTAACCTAACCTAACCTAACCTACCTAACCTAACCTAACCTAACCTAACCTAACCTAACCTAACCTAACCTAACCTAACCTAACCTAACCTAACCTAACCTAACCTAACCTAACCTAACCTAACCTAACCTAACCTAACCTAACCTAACCTAACCTAACCTAACCTAACCTAACCTAACCTAACCTAACCTAACCTAACCTAACCTAACCTAACCTAACCTAACCTAACCTAACCTAACCTAACCTAACCTAACCTAACCTAACCTAACCTAACCTAACCTAACCTAACCTAACCTAACCTAACCTAACCTAACCTAACCTAACCTAACCTAACCTAACCTAACCTAACCTAACCTAACCTAACCTAACCTAACCTAACCTAACCTAACCTAACCTAACCTAACCTAACCTAACCTAACCTAACCTAACCTAACCTAACCTAACCTAACCTAACCTAACCTAACCTAACCTAACCTAACCTAACCTAACCTAACCTAACCTAACCTAACCTAACCTAACCTAACCTAACCTAACCTAACCTAACCTAACCTAACCTAACCTAACCTAACCTAACCTAACCTAACCTAACCTAACCTAACCTAACCTAACCTAACCTAACCTAACCTAACCTAACCTAACCTAACCTAACCTAACCTAACCTAACCTAACCTAACCTAACCTAACCTAACCTAACCTAACCTAACCTAACCTAACCTAACCTAACCTAACCTAACCTAACCTAACCTAACCTAACCTAACCTAACCTAACCTAACCTAACCTAACCTAACCTAACCTAACCTAACCTAACCTAACCTAACCTAACCTAACCTAACCTAACCTAACCTAACCTAACCTAACCTAACCTAACCTAACCTAACCTAACCTAACCTAACCTAACCTAACCTAACCTAACCTAACCTAACCTAACCTAACCTAACCTAACCTAACCTAACCTAACCTAACCTAACCTAACCTAACCTAACCTAACCTAACCTAACCTAACCTAACCTAACCTAACCTAACCTAACCTAACCTAACCTAACCTAACCTAACCTAACCTAACCTAACCTAACCTAACCTAACCTAACCTAACCTAACCTAACCTAACCTAACCTAACCTAACCTAACCTAACCTAACCTAACCTAACCTAACCTAACCTAACCTAACCTAACCTAACCTAACCTAACCTAACCTAACCTAACCTAACCTAACCTAACCTAACCTAACCTAACCTAACCTAACCTAACCTAACCTAACCTAACCTAACCTAACCTAACCTAACCTAACCTAACCTAACCTAACCTAACCTAACCTAACCTAACCTAACCTAACCTAACCTAACCTAACCTAACCTAACCTAACCTAACCTAACCTAACCTAACCTAACCTAACCTAACCTAACCTAACCTAACCTAACCTAACCTAACCTAACCTAACCTAACCTAACCTAACCTAACCTAACCTAACCTAACCTAACCTAACCTAACCTAACCTAACCTAACCTAACCTAACCTAACCTAACCTAACCTAACCTAACCTAACCTAACCTAACCTAACCTAACCTAACCTAACCTAACCTAACCTAACCTAACCTAACCTAACCTAACCTAACCTAACCTAACCTAACCTAACCTAACCTAACCTAACCTAACCTAACCTAACCTAACCTAACCTAACCTAACCTAACCTAACCTAACCTAACCTAACCTAACCTAACCTAACCTAACCTAACCTAACCTAACCTAACCTAACCTAACCTAACCTAACCTAACCTAACCTAACCTAACCTAACCTAACCTAACCTAACCTAACCTAACCTAACCTAACCTAACCTAACCTAACCTAACCTAACCTAACCTAACCTAACCTAACCTAACCTAACCTAACCTAACCTAACCTAACCTAACCTAACCTAACCTAACCTAACCTAACCTAACCTAACCTAACCTAACCTAACCTAACCTAACCTAACCTAACCTAACCTAACCTAACCTAACCTAACCTAACCTAACCTAACCTAACCTAACCTAACCTAACCTAACCTAACCTAACCTAACCTAACCTAACCTAACCTAACCTAACCTAACCTAACCTAACCTAACCTAACCTAACCTAACCTAACCTAACCTAACCTAACCTAACCTAACCTAACCTAACCTAACCTAACCTAACCTAACCTAACCTAACCTAACCTAACCTAACCTAACCTAACCTAACCTAACCTAACCTAACCTAACCTAACCTAACCTAACCTAACCTAACCTAACCTAACCTAACCTAACCTAACCTAACCTAACCTAACCTAACCTAACCTAACCTAACCTAACCTAACCTAACCTAACCTAACCTAACCTAACCTAACCTAACCTAACCTAACCTAACCTAACCTAACCTAACCTAACCTAACCTAACCTAACCTAACCTAACCTAACCTAACCTAACCTAACCTAACCTAACCTAACCTAACCTAACCTAACCTAACCTAACCTAACCTAACCTAACCTAACCTAACCTAACCTAACCTAACCTAACCTAACCTAACCTAACCTAACCTAACCTAACCTAACCTAACCTAACCTAACCTAACCTAACCTAACCTAACCTAACCTAACCTAACCTAACCTAACCTAACCTAACCTAACCTAACCTAACCTAACCTAACCTAACCTAACCTAACCTAACCTAACCTAACCTAACCTAACCTAACCTAACCTAACCTAACCTAACCTAACCTAACCTAACCTAACCTAACCTAACCTAACCTAACCTAACCTAACCTAACCTAACCTAACCTAACCTAACCTAACCTAACCTAACCTAACCTAACCTAACCTAACCTAACCTAACCTAACCTAACCTAACCTAACCTAACCTAACCTAACCTAACCTAACCTAACCTAACCTAACCTAACCTAACCTAACCTAACCTAACCTAACCTAACCTAACCTAACCTAACCTAACCTAACCTAACCTAACCTAACCTAACCTAACCTAACCTAACCTAACCTAACCTAACCTAACCTAACCTAACCTAACCTAACCTAACCTAACCTAACCTAACCTAACCTAACCTAACCTAACCTAACCTAACCTAACCTAACCTAACCTAACCTAACCTAACCTAACCTAACCTAACCTAACCTAACCTAACCTAACCTAACCTAACCTAACCTAACCTAACCTAACCTAACCTAACCTAACCTAACCTAACCTAACCTAACCTAACCTAACCTAACCTAACCTAACCTAACCTAACCTAACCTAACCTAACCTAACCTAACCTAACCTAACCTAACCTAACCTAACCTAACCTAACCTAACCTAACCTAACCTAACCTAACCTAACCTAACCTAACCTAACCTAACCTAACCTAACCTAACCTAACCTAACCTAACCTAACCTAACCTAACCTAACCTAACCTAACCTAACCTAACCTAACCTAACCTAACCTAACCTAACCTAACCTAACCTAACCTAACCTAACCTAACCTAACCTAACCTAACCTAACCTAACCTAACCTAACCTAACCTAACCTAACCTAACCTAACCTAACCTAACCTAACCTAACCTAACCTAACCTAACCTAACCTAACCTAACCTAACCTAACCTAACCTAACCTAACCTAACCTAACCTAACCTAACCTAACCTAACCTAACCTAACCTAACCTAACCTAACCTAACCTAACCTAACCTAACCTAACCTAACCTAACCTAACCTAACCTAACCTAACCTAACCTAACCTAACCTAACCTAACCTAACCTAACCTAACCTAACCTAACCTAACCTAACCTAACCTAACCTAACCTAACCTAACCTAACCTAACCTAACCTAACCTAACCTAACCTAACCTAACCTAACCTAACCTAACCTAACCTAACCTAACCTAACCTAACCTAACCTAACCTAACCTAACCTAACCTAACCTAACCTAACCTAACCTAACCTAACCTAACCTAACCTAACCTAACCTAACCTAACCTAACCTAACCTAACCTAACCTAACCTAACCTAACCTAACCTAACCTAACCTAACCTAACCTAACCTAACCTAACCTAACCTAACCTAACCTAACCTAACCTAACCTAACCTAACCTAACCTAACCTAACCTAACCTAACCTAACCTAACCTAACCTAACCTAACCTAACCTAACCTAACCTAACCTAACCTAACCTAACCTAACCTAACCTAACCTAACCTAACCTAACCTAACCTAACCTAACCTAACCTAACCTAACCTAACCTAACCTAACCTAACCTAACCTAACCTAACCTAACCTAACCTAACCTAACCTAACCTAACCTAACCTAACCTAACCTAACCTAACCTAACCTAACCTAACCTAACCTAACCTAACCTAACCTAACCTAACCTAACCTAACCTAACCTAACCTAACCTAACCTAACCTAACCTAACCTAACCTAACCTAACCTAACCTAACCTAACCTAACCTAACCTAACCTAACCTAACCTAACCTAACCTAACCTAACCTAACCTAACCTAACCTAACCTAACCTAACCTAACCTAACCTAACCTAACCTAACCTAACCTAACCTAACCTAACCTAACCTAACCTAACCTAACCTAACCTAACCTAACCTAACCTAACCTAACCTAACCTAACCTAACCTAACCTAACCTAACCTAACCTAACCTAACCTAACCTAACCTAACCTAACCTAACCTAACCTAACCTAACCTAACCTAACCTAACCTAACCTAACCTAACCTAACCTAACCTAACCTAACCTAACCTAACCTAACCTAACCTAACCTAACCTAACCTAACCTAACCTAACCTAACCTAACCTAACCTAACCTAACCTAACCTAACCTAACCTAACCTAACCTAACCTAACCTAACCTAACCTAACCTAACCTAACCTAACCTAACCTAACCTAACCTAACCTAACCTAACCTAACCTAACCTAACCTAACCTAACCTAACCTAACCTAACCTAACCTAACCTAACCTAACCTAACCTAACCTAACCTAACCTAACCTAACCTAACCTAACCTAACCTAACCTAACCTAACCTAACCTAACCTAACCTAACCTAACCTAACCTAACCTAACCTAACCTAACCTAACCTAACCTAACCTAACCTAACCTAACCTAACCTAACCTAACCTAACCTAACCTAACCTAACCTAACCTAACCTAACCTAACCTAACCTAACCTAACCTAACCTAACCTAACCTAACCTAACCTAACCTAACCTAACCTAACCTAACCTAACCTAACCTAACCTAACCTAACCTAACCTAACCTAACCTAACCTAACCTAACCTAACCTAACCTAACCTAACCTAACCTAACCTAACCTAACCTAACCTAACCTAACCTAACCTAACCTAACCTAACCTAACCTAACCTAACCTAACCTAACCTAACCTAACCTAACCTAACCTAACCTAACCTAACCTAACCTAACCTAACCTAACCTAACCTAACCTAACCTAACCTAACCTAACCTAACCTAACCTAACCTAACCTAACCTAACCTAACCTAACCTAACCTAACCTAACCTAACCTAACCTAACCTAACCTAACCTAACCTAACCTAACCTAACCTAACCTAACCTAACCTAACCTAACCTAACCTAACCTAACCTAACCTAACCTAACCTAACCTAACCTAACCTAACCTAACCTAACCTAACCTAACCTAACCTAACCTAACCTAACCTAACCTAACCTAACCTAACCTAACCTAACCTAACCTAACCTAACCTAACCTAACCTAACCTAACCTAACCTAACCTAACCTAACCTAACCTAACCTAACCTAACCTAACCTAACCTAACCTAACCTAACCTAACCTAACCTAACCTAACCTAACCTAACCTAACCTAACCTAACCTAACCTAACCTAACCTAACCTAACCTAACCTAACCTAACCTAACCTAACCTAACCTAACCTAACCTAACCTAACCTAACCTAACCTAACCTAACCTAACCTAACCTAACCTAACCTAACCTAACCTAACCTAACCTAACCTAACCTAACCTAACCTAACCTAACCTAACCTAACCTAACCTAACCTAACCTAACCTAACCTAACCTAACCTAACCTAACCTAACCTAACCTAACCTAACCTAACCTAACCTAACCTAACCTAACCTAACCTAACCTAACCTAACCTAACCTAACCTAACCTAACCTAACCTAACCTAACCTAACCTAACCTAACCTAACCTAACCTAACCTAACCTAACCTAACCTAACCTAACCTAACCTAACCTAACCTAACCTAACCTAACCTAACCTAACCTAACCTAACCTAACCTAACCTAACCTAACCTAACCTAACCTAACCTAACCTAACCTAACCTAACCTAACCTAACCTAACCTAACCTAACCTAACCTAACCTAACCTAACCTAACCTAACCTAACCTAACCTAACCTAACCTAACCTAACCTAACCTAACCTAACCTAACCTAACCTAACCTAACCTAACCTAACCTAACCTAACCTAACCTAACCTAACCTAACCTAACCTAACCTAACCTAACCTAACCTAACCTAACCTAACCTAACCTAACCTAACCTAACCTAACCTAACCTAACCTAACCTAACCTAACCTAACCTAACCTAACCTAACCTAACCTAACCTAACCTAACCTAACCTAACCTAACCTAACCTAACCTAACCTAACCTAACCTAACCTAACCTAACCTAACCTAACCTAACCTAACCTAACCTAACCTAACCTAACCTAACCTAACCTAACCTAACCTAACCTAACCTAACCTAACCTAACCTAACCTAACCTAACCTAACCTAACCTAACCTAACCTAACCTAACCTAACCTAACCTAACCTAACCTAACCTAACCTAACCTAACCTAACCTAACCTAACCTAACCTAACCTAACCTAACCTAACCTAACCTAACCTAACCTAACCTAACCTAACCTAACCTAACCTAACCTAACCTAACCTAACCTAACCTAACCTAACCTAACCTAACCTAACCTAACCTAACCTAACCTAACCTAACCTAACCTAACCTAACCTAACCTAACCTAACCTAACCTAACCTAACCTAACCTAACCTAACCTAACCTAACCTAACCTAACCTAACCTAACCTAACCTAACCTAACCTAACCTAACCTAACCTAACCTAACCTAACCTAACCTAACCTAACCTAACCTAACCTAACCTAACCTAACCTAACCTAACCTAACCTAACCTAACCTAACCTAACCTAACCTAACCTAACCTAACCTAACCTAACCTAACCTAACCTAACCTAACCTAACCTAACCTAACCTAACCTAACCTAACCTAACCTAACCTAACCTAACCTAACCTAACCTAACCTAACCTAACCTAACCTAACCTAACCTAACCTAACCTAACCTAACCTAACCTAACCTAACCTAACCTAACCTAACCTAACCTAACCTAACCTAACCTAACCTAACCTAACCTAACCTAACCTAACCTAACCTAACCTAACCTAACCTAACCTAACCTAACCTAACCTAACCTAACCTAATCTAACCTAACCTAACCTAACCTAACCTAACCTAACCTAACCTAACCTAACCTAACCTAACCTAACCTAACCTAACCTAACCTAACCTAACCTAACCTAACCTAACCTAACCTAACCTAACCTAACCTAACCTAACCTAACCTGACCTAACCTAACCTAACCTAACCTAACCTAACCTAACCTAACCTAACCTAACCTAACCTAACCTAACCTAACCTAACCTAACCTAACCTAACCTAACCTAACCTAACCTAACCTAACCTAACCTAACCTAACCTAACCTAACCTAACCTAACCTAACCTAACCTAACCTAACCTAACCTAACCTAACCTAACCTAACCTAACCTAACCTAACCTAACCTAACCTAACCTAACCTAACTAACCTAACCTAACCTAACCTAACCTAACCTAACCTAACCTAACCTAACCTAACCTAACCTAACCTAACCTAACCTAACCTAACCTAACCTAACCTAACCTAACCTAACCTAACCTAACCTAACCTAACCTAACCTAACCTAACCTAACCTAACCTAACCTAACCTAACCTAACCTAACCTAACCTAACCTAACCTAACCTAACCTAACCTAACCTAACCTAACCTAACCTAACCTAACCTAACCTAACCTAACCTAACCTAACCTAACCTAACCTAACCTAACCTAACCTAACCTAACCTAACCTAACCTAACCTAACCTAACCTAACCTAACCTAACCTAACCTAACCTAACCTAACCTAACCTAACCTAACCTAACCTAACCTAACCTAACCTAACCTAACCTAACCTAACCTAACCTAACCTAACCTAACCTAACCTAACCTAACCTAACCTAACCTAACCTAACCTAACCTAACCTAACCTAACCTAACCTAACCTAACCTAACCTAACCTAACCTAACCTAACCTAACCTAACCTAACCTAACCTAACCTAACCTAACCTAACCTAACCTAACCTAACCTAACCTAACCTAACCTAACCTAACCTAACCTAACCTAACCTAACCTAACCTAACCTAACCTAACCTAACCTAACCTAACCTAACCTAACCTAACCTAACCTAACCTAACCTAACCTAACCTAACCTAACCTAACCTATCCTAACCTAACCTAACCTAACCTAACCTAACCTAACCTAACCTAACCTAACCTAACCTAACCTAACCTAACCTAACCTAACCTAACCTAACCTAACCTAACCTAACCTAACCTAACCTAACCTAACCTAACCTAACCTAACCTAACCTAACCTAACCTAACCTAACCTAACCTAACCTAACCTAACCTAACCTAACCTAACCTAACCTAACCTAACCTAACCTAACCTAACCTAACCTAACCTAACCTAACCTAACCTAACCTAACCTAACCTAACCTAACCTAACCTAACCTAACCTAACCTAACCTAACCTAACCTAACCTAACCTAACCTAACCTAACCTAACATAACCTAACCTAACCTAACCTAACCTAACCTAACCTAACCTAACCTAACCTAACCTAACCTAACCTAACCTAACCTAACCTAACCTAACCTAACCTAACCTAACCTAACCTAACCTAACCTAACCTAACCTAACCTAACCTAACCTAACCTAACCTAACCTAACCTAACCTAACCTAACCTAACCTAACCTAACCTAACCTAACCTAACCTAACCTAACCTAACCTAACCTAACCTAACCTAACCTAACCTAACCTAACCTAACCTAACCTAACCTAACCTAACCTAACCTAACCTAACCTAACCTAACCTAACCTAACCTAACCTAACCTAACCTAACCTAACCTAACCTAACCTAACCTAACCTAACCTAACCTAACCTAACCTAACCTAACCTAACCTAACCTAACCTAACCTAACCTAACCTAACCTAACCTAACCTAACCTAACCTAACCTAACCTAACCTAACCTAACCTAACCTAACCTAACCTAACCTAACCTAACCTAACCTAACCTAACCTAACCTAACCTAACCTAACCTAACCTAACCTAACCTAACCTAACCTAACCTAACCTAACCTAACCTAACCTAACCTAACACCTAACCTAACCTAACCTAACCTAACCTAACCTAACCTAACCTAACCTAACCTAACCTAACCTAACCTAACCTAACCTAACCTAACCTAACCTAACCTAACCTAACCTAACCTAACCTAACCTAACCTAACCTAACCTAACCTAACCTAACCTAACCTAACCTAACCTAACCTAACCTAACCTAACCTAACCTAACCTAACCTAACCTAACCTAACCTAACCTAACCTAACCTAACCTAACCTAACCTAACCTAACCTAACCTAACCTAACCTAACCTAACCTAACCTAACCTAACCTAACCTAACCTAACCTAACCTAACCTAACCTAACCTAACCTAACCTAACCTAACCTAACCTAACCTAACCTAACCTAACCTAACCTAACCTAACCTAACCTAACCTAACCTAACCTAACCTAACCTAACCTAACCTAACCTAACCTAACCTAACCTAACCTAACCTAACCTAACCTAACCTAACCTAACCTAACCTAACCTAACCTAACCTAACCTAACCTAACCTAACCTAACCTAACCTAACCTAACCTAACCTAACCTAACCTAACCTAACCTAACCTAACCTAACCTAACCTAACCTAACCTAACCTAACCTAACCTAACCTAACCTAACCTAACCTAACCTAACCTAACCTAACCTAACCTAACCTAACCTAACCTAACCTAACCTAACCTAACCTAACCTAACCTAACCTAACCTAACCTAACCTAACCTAACCTAACCTAACCTAACCTAACCTAACCTAACCTAACCTAACCTAACCTAACCTAACCTAACCTAACCTAACCTAACCTAACCTAACCTAACCTAACCTAACCTAACCTAACCTAACCTAACCTAACCTAACCTAACCTAACCTAACCTAACCTAACCTAACCTAACCTAACCTAACCTAACCTAACCTAACCTAACCTAACCTAACCTAACCTAACCTAACCTAACCTAACCTAACCTAACCTAACCTAACCTAACCTAACCTAACCTAACCTAACCTAACCTAACCTAACCTAACCTAACCTAACCTAACCTAACCTAACCTAACCTAACCTAACCTAACCTAACCTAACCTAACCTAACCTAACCTAACCTAACCTAACCTAACCTAACCTAACCTAACCTAACCTAACCTAACCTAACCTAACCTAACCTAACCTAACCTAACCTAACCTAACCTAACCTAACCTAACCTAACCTAACCTACCTAACCTAACCTAACCTAACCTAACCTAACCTAACCTAACCTAACCTAACCTAACCTAACCTAACCTAACCTAACCTAACCTAACCTAACCTAACCTAACCTAACCTAACCTAACCTAACCTAACCTAACCTAACCTAACCTAACCTAACCTAACCTAACCTAACCTAACCTAACCTAACCTAACCTAACCTAACCTAACCTAACCTAACCTAACCTAACCTAACCTAACCTAACCTAACCTAACCTAACCTAACCTAACCTAACCTAACCTAACCTAACCTAACCTAACCTAACCTAACCTAACCTAACCTAACCTAACCTAACCTAACCTAACCTAACCTAACCTAACCTAACCTAACCTAACCTAACCTAACCTAACCTAACCTAACCTAACCTAACCTAACCTAACCTAACCTAACCTAACCTAACCTAACCTAACCTAACCTAACCTAACCTAACCTAACCTAACCTAACCAGTGCCGCGCCAACCCCGGTCGCGAGCGCGCGCGTCCCGAGAATAAACCAGAAATAATTTAAAATTTATTTGCGCGTGAAATTAATTATTTCTAACAAATAAAGTGAATAAACAGTGAATAAATAGTGAAGTGGTGTATCCAAAGTGTATACCAGTGTTGTGACGAGTTGCTGGAAGCAGCAGACCCCTTGGATTGGAGCCCGAAGGCGTCCTGGTGTTCCGAAGCCTATTGCGGAGGAACCGGGATAGCGGGGCTCTCCAGGGATTGACAGGACCGGGGGAGCGTGGTGCTACACCGACACAACGAGTTCCAGCCCAATCGGACAGAAAACCCCGAAATTAAGGAGGAAATAAGGTTTTTACGACTATTTATATACGCTTATAGTGACTTGACGGCGCCTGGGAGTGACCAGGAGCCAGGGACAAAGTGCATCCATAAGGAGTAGACCAGGGCCCATCATCTGGCCCATAGACGACAGCCAAATTCCAACGGGAAACCCGCGAAATTTGGCAAAAACCATAAAACCATTTATTAGGGGCGGAGCCAAGTTTTTAGGGATCCGTGACATAAATGCAAAATAAGAAAACCATTTTATTAATATTAAATTGAATACTGAAGTTCCGAAGAACACGAAGATTCCTAATCATCATCAATACCAAACTGCAGTACAATATAAATAAGGAAAAACATAGTAAATAGTTAAATCAACTTGCATATATTAAACAATAATAATTTATATAAAGTTTCGGAGAAAAGTTTGAACAAACTGACATATTGTATATTAAATATTAGATTTGAAAGACACATTTAATTAGTATCTGCAGTATTATATAAGCTGATATCATATAGGATATAAAAATATTGTAAAAATAATATTAAGTAGTCAAATCCAATAGTTACAAATATATAAATAACATATTATCTGGGATAAATAGGCAATGAATAGGCATCTGGAGAACCTTATTCATACATATAATATTTAAATAATAAAGTATATTGTTAAATTTAAGTAAATATTGTAAATTGTTAACTAAAAAGTACATACTAAACAAATAAAAACTAATAAATTATCTGCAGAACCACTTTTGTATTAACTGAAATAGTAGGAGGAGCCAGTCTCGCAGGAGGCGGGACTTATTGCTTATTGTATTCACAGCTGCGCGACGGGCGGTCCGTTGCGTAATCTTAGGGTTCCTTACGAACAATATAAAAAATTCAACATCATCATCACCCGCCGGCTTGTGTCGGCTCAAGTGTACTATATGGCAGATTATTAATTGCATTATTAACGATAAATAACTATTAGTTGGCCTGATACATTTGAGTTGATACGAGTATACATAGTATAACATAAATATAAAATAGTGAAAAGCAAATACTGTATATTATAAATATCAAAACAAATAATAAACTATTGTCTACAATTTATTTATTATAGAAAATTGATGTAAACGTGTTATTAAGTAGTTAAAATAATAATTATATATAATCATAAAAATATATATTCAATATAAATAAATAATAAATAAGCATCTGTAAAACCATATTCATATATTATATAATATTATAAATAATTAAAGCATATTTTATTCAATTGTAAGTTCATATCGTAAATTCTTAAGTGTAAAATACATATTATATTAATAAAAACAAAATAAATTGTCTGCAGAACCACTCTTGTATTAATATAAAAATAGTAGGCGGAGACAGTCTTGCAGGAGGCGGGACTTATTATCCATTGTATTCACAGCTGCGCGACGGGTGGTCCGTTGCGTAACCTTAGGGTTCCTTGCGAACATATTACAGATTCAACATCACTATCACCCGTGGAGTTTGACTACTTAGTATACATAATATATTATTAATAGTGAAATATACATACAGACCATTCTAACTTAAAGTTTAGAAATATTGTGATATCAGACGAATATTAATTGTAAATTATATATAGAAATTAAAACATATTGGGGTAACAAACGGCAACGTATTGACATAATATCTACACTATATACACATACATATACAGTAAAGACATAAACAACTAAATATATATTAATAGAACACATAGAATACATAATAAATTAGCAGAAACATACAAATACAACATCAATATTAAAAATATTATACGGAACCACAATTTAATAAAAACAGATAAGAGACTCGGTCGGCCGCACACCTGTGGGGCGGAGCTTAACATCTTTTGTTCTATTGTTATCGAGTTATCGGTGCAGGCCGCGCCTCACATTCCATTCTCGAACATTCCACAGCTTTATAAACGCTCATAACAAACTAGCATCATCATCAGCGCCCGGAGCGTTACCGATCCAAGGCTATTGTCTGTTTTAGGACATAGTTAAACTACAATAACACTATATATATACACGTAACATACAATTACCTATAATAATAAACTTAAATACTCATAATTATACAACATACGTTGCCGCATTAAATAATATATTGATTATAAGGCTGCCTAAGTGGTATAGGGTCCTTATCAGGAGGGATTGAAGCATAAGGGCCATTTACACCCTAGTGTTAAAGAGTGCTGTAGCATAAGAGCCAAGTACAGAGTAGCTAGTCGTTTAGTTTATTATTGTGTTGTCGAATGTCATTGGTATTGTATTTATTTTAGAATTATTGATGTTATATAGGATTAACTGACTGTATATTTTATATAATTGACCTTATAAATTTATTTTGACATTAACATCATATAATTTAATTTATTGATAATAATTATTTTAATTTGAATTTTATTGAATCCACATACATTAGTTTTTATATATACATATTATCTAATACACAAATCATATTACATATTATTGACTCAAACTACACTTAAAGACAATGTTTAGATCACCGACGACTGACAAGGCAAAAAATAGCACGACGGTGAGACGTATTAGTGGTGAAATAGAGGCTCGAATGGGCACTCCCCCTCCCCCGCCACTGGAAAAAACTAAATTCACCTCCAAGGTTGCTGAGGCTAAGAGCTGCCTAGTAAAGGCAAAACTCCAGCTGGGCAGTGCACGCAACTTAAAGACCGATATAAAGAACGAGGTCATAGCCCAGCTGGACCGCCTATACCACATAGCCAAGGAGCTCGCCGAGGAGGTGAAATCGGATAAAGGAG